>CM062809.1:815364139-815391030 GCA_031772625.1 Pinus tabuliformis
GAGAAAGGAAGCTATGATGATCAATAAGACCTACCGTAAGAAGAATCGGGACCATGAAAAGCTCTCTGATGTTATAGAAGAGGGAAGTGGTTGATCTCCCTAAGTAAAGAGGGAGCCTGGATAGAAGAAAGGGTATATCTCCCCAGTTGAGAGGGAGGGAATATTATGAAAATCATGATGAATAACTTGAAGAAAGAATGAAACCAAATAATGAATGAAAGATCTAATGATAAATGTTCATGAATTTGCAAGCAAAAGACTTGAGGAAGATATGAAGATGTATTTGGTGTTTCTAAAGAAATTAAAGAAGAAGAAATGAAGATGTATTTGGTGTTTCTAAAGAAATTAAAGAACAAATTGCATATGGATAACTTGATTATGATAGTAGCATCATAATGATTAAGGACCCCTAAAGGCATGTATTTACTTATATTTTAAATTTTATTGTTGATTGGGATTTTTGTTTGTACAAGTAGATCTCTCCACAAGAAGAATGAATACTTTGGAAGCATGCTTGGATAAATGGATATATCTGGTTTAGTCTATTAGGGAGAGATGAAGCATCTAATGGTGGATGCTTGGGAGGACATTTGCCTTACCTTTGTGTTGATGTCTAGATACTGAAGAGGGAGGATGGCGTTGGTCTTGGAGCTTTGACCTTGGATACACACCTAGACCCCTAGGTTGATGGTTAGCAAGTAAACCTGATGGTACCTAGACTGGAAGAAATCTTGAGTCCATATTAGTCCCACCTGAATAGAATACCTTGGTCAGGTTTCTAGTCTGCAATGCTGAGTGTGCTAGAACTCTTCGTAGTTCATTTTGGAGATCTTCCATGTACCTCTATATAAATGTAATTATGAATACCTCCCTAGTTAAGAGGGAGTGTTGAAGAATGTAACTAGTGTCGGTCTTCATAATTTTATTTGAGTTGTGATGTAATTTATTTATCAAAAGAAAGAAAAATAAATTTTATTACTAAAGAAATTGACTTATTAAAGCACAAGTTTAATGCTTGGGTCATTTGTTTATAGGTCAAAGACTCCATTGCAGGTTTCTAGGTTTTATGTCAAGTGTCCTTGTCCATGTCATAATGTAAAGAACCCTTGGGATTTATTTGTTAAAGAAGAAACCTATTTTATTGTAGAATAGGTTAATTAGGCCTCCCCCACCCCCAAGTCGGCCAAAATAGAGGGGCAAAAACTCCTATATAAAGGAAGCAACTTGACTTCATTTGTCTCTCTCACTCACCAAGTTCGATATATATCTTCTGGGGCCAGAAAAAGTGTGAATTTCAAGGAAGAAGAGGAAGAAGGCTAGAGAAAAGGAAGAAGGTCTCTCTCTAGAAATAGAATCTGATTTTTTTTCTCTCTCTCTAACATGTGTGTTATGAAACCAGCTCAAGAAAAGATAGAAAAGATAGATCAACGCCTTAGAATTCAGCCTCTTCGAGGGGGCAACCTCCTTTACATTACATAAATGAACAATTCTTGGATGATTCAAATGACAAAACCTCCTTTCTATATATAGGAGTCTAAGGAGTCACAATATAACCCAGCCGACCTAACAATAATAATATAAAGCCACAAAAATAACAATAGAGGGATTCTATGGGGCACAGTAATAACAATATGGGGGCAATAAGGGCACAACAATATTAATAAGGGATACAACTACAATAGTAATGGGGTAATCACTAGTATTATAGGGACCCAACATGCCCCTCTCCTTCAAAAAAGTGTTGTCCTCAACGCTTGAGTAGTTCTGGATGCTTCTGTATAAAATTCTCATCCTCCCATGTGGAATCTTCAGCGGATAAGTTCTTCCACTTGATAAGATACTTCGAAATTGATCGATTTCGTAGCTGTCGAGTTCTTGTTTCTGTGACTGCTTCTGGTTCCAATATAATTTTTCCTTCCTCGTCAAGTTCTGGCAATATTGTTTGAACTGGGAGCTTGTCGCCTATAACCTTCTTTAAACATGAAACATGGAAAACTGGGTGCAATCGAGAAGCTGCAGGAAGCTCCAATTTGTATGCCATAGTACCAATCTTTTGCAACACCTTGTACGGACCATAATACTTTGGTGATAATTTATTATCCTTCTTAGCTTGCTTGAGGGACATTTGCTTATATGGTTGTAGCCGTAGGAATACCCAATCACCTACATCAAAACTTTTTTGCTGCGATGTTGATCTGCCTGTTGTTTCATTCTATTCTGTGCCAACACGAGGTTATCCTTTAAGAGTTGGAGGACTTGTTGTTGATGTTCGATGTGATGTTCCACTGCTTGAACCTTAGAATTTTCTCTTAAATATGATGTGATGGATGGTGGCTGATATCCATAAAGTGCCATAAATGGGGTCATTTTTGTTGCTGTATGGAAGGAAGTGTTATACCACCATTCAGCCAGAGGCAACCATTTGACCCATTGTGTCTGTTTATCAGATACAAAGCAACGAAGATATCCTTCCAAACATTTGTTTACTATCTCAGTTTGCCCATCAGATTGAGGATGATAAGATGAGCTATGAGCTAACTGAGTACCAAGACAAGAAAATAATTCTGTCCAAAAATTTCCAGTGAAAATGGGATCTCTGTCACTTACAATAATCTTTGGGTTTCCATGTAGCTTTTGAATTGTTTCCATAAATGCAGTAGAAACTGTACTGGCTTTAAATGGATGTGATAATGCACAAAAGTGTGCATACTTGGTAAGTCTGTCAACTACCACCATGATGACACTCTTTCCCTCAGACTTGGGTAAACCTGTGATAAAATCCATTGAAACCTCCTCCCAACGTTGGCTTGGAATGGATAAAGGTTGTAATAGACCCGGTGTCTTAATTGTTTCAACTTTATTTTGTTGGCAAACCAAACATTCCGCCACAAACTTTTGAATATCTGATTTAAGGCCATCCCAAAAAAATTCCTTCTTAACCCTGTGGTAAGTTTTTAAAAATCCTGAGTGCCCTCCTAAGGGAGAAGTGTGCAATTCCATAAGAATCTTTTGTTTTAGCTGGGAATTCTTACAGAGGTATAAGCGATCTTTGTACCATAACGAATCATTTTGCCAGCTAAATGTATCAGACGTACTGGAATCTTGTTGTAACTTTCGAATAAGTGCCCACACTTCTTCGTCATTCTTCCATTCCTCCCTTGCTTCGTTTATCCAATCTGGTTGGATAATAGAAATGGCGCACAACAATGCTTCCACATCCTCATCCTTTCTTGAGAGTGCATCTGCCACCACATTTTGCTTCCCTTTTTTGTAGATGATTTCAAAGTCATAACCCAACATCTTTGTGACCCACTTTTGTTGCTCTTCAGAGGATAATCTTTGTTCTAAAAAGTATTTAAGGCTATCATGATCCGTTTTTACCTTGAAGTGTCTTCCCATTAGGTAGGGTCGCCATTTCTTAAGTGCATGGAGTATTGCCAACATTTCCTTCTCATAAATAGCTTTGTGTAAAAACTTTCCCTTGATTGGACGACTTTCAAAAGCAATGGGTCTTTCATCTTGCATTAAAACAACACCAATTCCATTTCCTGAAGCATCACATTCCACAATAAAGGTTTTTGTGAAGTCCGGTGTAGCTAAGACCGGTGCTTGGCACATTGCCTCTTTAAGATGTTGAAGGCCTTTGTTGCTTCTGGAGTCCATGAAAATGCATCTTTCTTCAATAATGTTGTTAGAGGTGCTGCTATTCTCCCATAATTCTTAACAAACTTGCGATAATACCCTGTCAACCCGAGAAATCCTCGCAGATGCTTTATGGATGTGGGGATTTTCCATTCCTTAATGGCTTTAATTTTGCTAGGGTCTACCTTAACTCCTTCATGAGATACAATATGACCCAAATATTCCACCTCTTGTACTCCAAAGAAACATTTGGATCTTTTTGCATATAATTGTTTCTCCTCCAATAGTTGTAGCACCCTGTCAACATGTTCAACATGATCCTTCCAAGACTTGTTGTAGATTAGTATATCATCAAAAAATACTAACACAAATTTTCTAAGGAATGGTTTGAAAATTGAATTCATCAAACCTTGAAATGTTGAAGGTGCATTGGTAAGGCCAAAAGGCATGACCAAAAATTCATAATGACCCTCATGAGTTCTAAATGTTGTTTTCGGAATGTCTTCAGTCTTCATTCTGATTTGATGATATCCCGAACGAAGATCCAACTTGGTGAAGTAAATTGATCCATGCAATTCATCCAGTAATTCATCAATGACAGGAATGGGAAACTTATCTTTAATAGTGAGCTTGTTGAGCTCCCTATAATCCGGACACATGCGCCATGATCCATCCTTCTTGTGCACCAATACTACTGGAGCAGAGAAAGAACTTTGACTCGGTTGAATTATACCAGCCTCTAGCATTTCTGCAACCATACGTTCAATTTCACTCTTTTGGGCATAGGGATATCTGTACGGCCTGATGTTTGGAGGAACACTTCCTGGAATCAGATGAATAGCATGATCATGATCACGAATAGGTGGGAGACCTTTGGGAGTCTCAAATACCTTGGAATGATTGTCCAAGACTTTTTGGAGATCTGGAGAAATAGATGATTCCAATGTGGAAACATCTAGCGAACATAATTGTGCAATTACACCTCTTTGTTCCTTTTTTAGAAGCTTTGTCATACCATTAGAGCTGATTATCTTTCCTGGTTTCCCTGCAATACCCCTTAATTCAACTTCCTTTCCTTCCACAGAAAATTTCATGAAAAGTTCTTGAAAATTAAAAGCTATTGTACCCAAGGATTGTAGCCATTGGACTCCTAGTACAACATCAACACCTCCCATTGGAATGGAAAGCATTGGGCTAGTCAATACATATTCTCCCATGGATAGCTTGATATTATGGCACTTTCCAGAGCAATTTATTGTTCCTCCATTTGCAACCATCACTTGACACTCTGGTGCTGGATATAAGAAGCAATTCAATTCTTTTGCTACCTTACAATGAATAAAATTGTGGGTACTTCCTGAATCAATCAACACTATTACCTTTTTCTTCTTGATTTGTCCTTCTATCTTGATGGTTTGAGGAGTGGTAATTCCCGCCAATGCATTACAAGATATGGTCGGATTCATTTCTTCTTTATCTAGGCTTTGTTCCTGGAGTATATCCTCTTCTTTTGACCTTTCTTGCTCCTTTTCTTCTTCCTCTTCACAATCTATGTAGAATAATTTCTTCTCAGCACACTTATGACCTTTAGTGTATTTGCTATCACAACTGTAACAAAGCCCTTTTGCTCTTTTTTCTTCCAATTGTTGTGGTGTCAACCTTATAGGTTGTGGAAGACTAGGGGCAACAACACTTCCATCTTTATAGTTGTGAGTGGTATGCTTCCTGGTTGCCATAATTTTGCTTTCCATTTTTCTTGCTAACCTGAATGCCTTCTCTAATGAATCAGGTTCCCAAAGGCGAACATCATGTTGGATATTATCCTTTAAAGTCCCTATGAACACATCAATCCTATGCTCCTCTGGAATATTTTTTACCCTTATGTTCAATTTTTGGAACTCCTCAATGTGCTCCATTATTGAACCCTTTTGTTTGAGACTTATCAATTGGCTAAAAAAAGTGTTGCTTTTTGTATCCTCATAATGTGCTATCAATTCTTCCGTAAAAATTGCCCAAGTGATAATTTGTTTACGAGAGCAAAGCCATTGATACCATACAAACTGATTTGGTTCCAAATATAAAGTTGCAATACGTACCTTTTGTGTGTTTTGCACATTATTGAGATCGAAAAATTGCTCCATCTGTAATATCCATGTTGCGGGATCCTTGCCATCAAACTTCCTCATATCGATTTTTGGAATATGGTGGGTCTTCGATCCAACATTAGAGTCTATGAAATCATGATTAACATTTCTTTTGTTTGCATCATGAGTTTCCTTTACTACCTTTTCACCATTAGTAAGTATTTCTTGTAGAAAATTTGTCAAATCTGTCTTCAAATCTGCCATGTCTCTCTTCAAATATGTCTTCAAATCATCAATATTAGCTTCCACGCCCTTTATCTTAGATTCAACACCATTTATCTTAGCTTCTGTTAGCTTTTGTGAGAGTGAAATTTGTTGCACTTGGTCTTGTAATTTTGATATATCATGTAGCATTTCTTCCTCTTCTTCATGAGTCATGCTAGAGCTTTCAGGTTGCTTACTAGGTGTTTGCATTTTCTTTCCTCGGGGCATCAGTTACTAATAATAATGCTCTACTATGCCCTTTGAATTCCTTCAAAATAAATTTTCAAACCAAGCTTAAGCAAAAATTTAAAAAAATCTACACACCTTTTTTCACTTTGTAGGAGCTCGATATTGCCTCTGATGTATCTCTGTAATTTTGGATCATCCAGTTCTGAAATTGCGATCTGTAGTAGCTCTTTGTGTCCTCTTTCCAATGCCACCAGTCTGATCCCAATTGGATTCTCCAAGGAAGAGTTATGTCAAATCTCCCACAGTGACCTGATTATAGACTAGTTCAGTAGAGCGAACTTGTATGACGTGCCACGTGTCTCTTTTTCGACCTTTGGCTCTGAAAAAGATATACAAGAAACTAAGGTCCGTCCTCTTTCTGTACCTTCTTACGAAATTTCAATCTGATACTCAGAGAGAAAGTTATGACGATTTTCCCCAGGTCACCTGTTTGGAATGTAATTCAGGAGTCTGCAAAAAGACCAACTTCCTCAGATCATATCTCCGCAAATATCGCGCGAAAAGATCTGAAATTTGGACCCAAGATTCAACATGATTTCTTCTCAATTGGGTTTTTTTTAGCTTCTGAAACGTTGAAGAAAAAAAGTTATAGCGAAAATGCCACGATGACCAATTTGGTGCAACAAAACCCTAGAATCCAAACCTCTGATACCAAATGTTATGGAACCAGCTCAAGAAAAGATAGAAAAGATAGATCAATGCCTTAGAATTCAGCCTCTTTGAGGGGGAAACCTCCTTTAAATTACATAAATGAACAATTCTTGGATGATTCAAATGAAAAAACCTTCTTTCTATATATAGGAGTCTAAAGAGTCACAATATAACCCAGCCGACCTAACAATAATAATATAAAGCCACAAAAATAACAATAGAGGGATTCTATGGGGCACAGTAATAACAATATGGGGGAAACAGGGGCACAACAATATTAATAAGGGATACAACTACAATGGTAATGGGGTAATCACTAGTATTATAGGGACCCAACAATGTGTGAATTTTATAAGCTACTGGAGGGGTCAAAACTGCAATTTTTTGTTAGGTCGAACTTCTATTGTTGGGGGTCGAAATTATGTAGCTGGGAAGTCAAATTTTTGGATTATTGTTGGGATGAAGCTGGTGGATAAGAAGAGACTATTAAATCATATTGGAGGGATGTATTGGTGGAGGAGAAATGTTTAATGGTCTTGGGTCTTGGTCCATCTCATTTGAATTACTAAAGGAAGAGTTCTTTACTAGATTTTCCCCTATATAGGGGTTTTAACCCTAGATGAGTGCTTACATATAGTGTCCCTGATCTTTGTGTTTTGGTTTTGGTAATTTCTTGATGAACTAATATAAAAAGGAACACAAGAAAAATAATAATAATTCAAAGATATCACAAGTAATTATCAACTAGAGAAAATCTTTTTGGCTTTCTGATTTTCTAATGCTGGTGATTGTGAACCTCCTACTCTCACCACAAATCAGTTAGAAAAACTTTTAGGTTAGAATCCAAAAGTATTTGAAGAACCCATAGGGGAGGATGAACCCACATCACCCACCCAAAACTTGGTTTAGAATAGGTAGACTAAGATTTTTCCTATTAGAGAAACCAATGGTGAGGCAAGAATGAAAAATATAAGCCCCATTACCCCCCCACACTTCGATGGCCTAGCTTCTGAGGACACTGATACATTCATGTTCGAGTTTGATGTGGTTTGTATAACCTATGATTACACTTCTATTGAGAAGAAGCTAAAGTTGTTCCCTTGTACCCTCAAGGATGCAACCTTGCGCTCATTCATGAGCTTGGAAGGATGTAACATCACCACTTGGGCACAAAAGCAACAACCCTTTAATAAAAAATATAGGGAAAATTATAGATCAAGGGAAATAAAAGAGGAGATATCTAAGATGACCATAGGGCCAGATGAATCCTTAGAGGATTATGAAGAAAGATTCCAACTCAACTATAGAAGGGCTAACTATACCCTTCACCCAAAATCCTTGAAGTTTGTACTTCTTTAAGGGATTAGGGAGGATTTGATGGAGACCCTTAATATGTTGCCTCGTGGAGACATTTACCAGCTAACTTACGAATACATAAAGACAATATTCGAGAATAATTCTAGGGTTTTAAGAGCGAGAGGTAGGTCTACTCAAAGCTTTCTCAACTCTTCTCCTTCTACCTCAACCATCAAACATGAAATAGGGAGCATGCTAGAAGAATTCAAGAATGAGATGTTGCACACCTTTGCCCTGCAAACGGATACTATGCAGGTGAAAAAGAAGCAAGAGGAGGAAAAAAGGGCACTAACTATCCTTTTCCATAGATGCACCAAGAGGCACCCTAGAAACGAGTACCCACTAAATGTCATAGAGGTCTTTTCTACTTGTGAATAGAACCATGCAACTGAAAAATGTTCCTCTCTTCTAGGTTTGAAGGTTGTATACCAAGGGGTAGAAAGTGGCTTTGAGAAGCTCTGCTTCATCAAATAAAAGAGGCCACAAGGCCCTCGGCCATATCAACAAGGAATTCAAGGTGCACATTATCCTTCTTTCAATCTGAACCAAAGTGCACCTTTTCAACCTTGGTATCCCCCAACTCACCCATCTTGGTCCATGCCTTCTCCTTGTTCCTATTCTCCTTAGTATCTTCCTCAGTATGTCAATCCACCCTTCCAGCCATATCAACCTCATCCTCCTCCATGGGGAAACCCTTCATAAGGATGGAGGCCTTAGGCACACCAACCTCTTGCCTTAATTCTTACTCCTCCACCTAAGCCACAAATACCCAACAATAATCCACCCAAGCAACCTTCAACATCTTCCCAACCCAATCTGAAACCAAACAACAAGCAATCTTAACAGGTCTATAGTGGGGAAACATGTTATCCTTCTTATGCAGTGGAGATCTATGAGATCAACCTTAGGTCTCGGAAGGTACTTCCAGATGCTCACCCACCTTCTCCACCTGAAGATCTTAAAGAAGAGAAGGAAGATTATGCCCCTCAATCCATTATACCTCCCTATCCTTAAAGGTTGGTCCAACCTAAACATCACACCCCAAAAGAGGCTAAACTTTTGGGAGAGTTGAAGAACCTGTGTGTTAAAATACCCCTTCTCCAGGCCATCAAAGATGTTCCCATATAAAACAAGCTTATCAGGGAAGAGTGTTTCAAGAGGCATGGAAGGAGAGAAATAGATGCCCCCACTATCAATGATGTTGGGAAACTATCTGATCTGATGCTTGGGAGGGTTACCTCCCCAAAGTACTAGGATCCCGGTAGCCCAGTAGTGGATGTGCACATTAACAATATTGTAGTCCCCAACGCACTGATTGACCTTGGGGTTGCAATCAATGTCATGAACAAGGAAACTATGCTCAATATCAACCTAAAAGGAGCTTTTAGAAATAACACTATGATGTTGTAGCTTGTAGACAGATCCACAGTAGCCCCTGAGGTAGTTATTGAGGATGTGATGGTCTGTTAGGCCCCTATACTACTAGCGTAACCCCTTATTGTTATTAGTACAATCCACTTATTATATTGATGTACCCATGTAGTGCCCATATTGTTACTATTGTGCCCCATAGAAGCCCACTATTGTTATTATTGTGCCCTTACATTATTATTGTTATGTCGACTCTGATTATGTTATGACCCCTTAGACTCCTATATATAGAAAGGAGGTCTTTTCATTTGTATCATCCAAGAATTGTTCATTTATGTAATGTAAAGGAGGTTGCCCCCTTGAAGAGGTTGAATTCTAAGGTGTTGATCTATCTTTTCTATCTTTTCTTGAGCTGGTTCCATAACATTTGGTATCAGAGCTTTGGATTCTATGGTTTCGCTGCTCCAAACAGGTCATTGTGGAATTATTGTTATAACTTTTTTCTGCTACGTTTTAGAAGTTGCAAAAAAAACCCATTTGAGAAGAAATCACACTGAACCTTGGGTCCGAATTTCAGAGCTTTTTGCGCTATATTTGCAGATATATGATCTGAGGAAGTTGGTCTTTTTGCAGACTCCTGAATTACATTCCAAACAGGTGACCTGGGGAAAATCGTCATAACTTTGTCTCTGGGAATTGGATTGAGAATTCGTAACAAAGTACAGAAAGAGGATAGACTATGGTTTCTTGTATATGTTTTTCAAAGCCAAAGGTCGAAACAGTGACACGTGGCACGTGGTACAAGTTCGCTCTACTGAACTAGTCTATAATCAGGTCACTGTGGGAGATTTGACATAACTCTTCCTTGGAGAATCCAATTTGGGTAAGACTTGTGGCATTGGAAAGACGACGTAGAGGGCTACTACAGGTCACAATTTCAAAACTTAAAGATCCAAAAGTACAGAGTTACAGTTGTTTCAAGATCGAGCTCCTAAAATCAAGAAAAAGCAAGATGAGGAAGTTTGATGGCAAGGATCCGGTAAATTGGATACTTTAGATGGAGCAATATTTTGATCTACATGGTGTACCACTGTTACAAAAGGTATGTATTGCATCTTCATATTTAGAACCGGATCAATTTTTATGGTATAAAGGGCTTTGTTCTCGTAAACAACTTGTTACGTGGTCAATTTTCACGGAGGAAATGATAGCACATTATGAGGATACAAAGAGCAACACCACAACAATTAGAAATAGTAAAAGGGCTTTGTTACATAATGGAAAGTAAAATTATGGCAACAAGGAAGTCTACCCCTCACAACTATAAAGATGGAAGTGTTGTTTCTCCTAGCCTTCCACAAACTACAAGGGTTACACCACAACAATTGGAAGACAAAAGAGAAAAAAGGCTTTGTTACAATTGTGATAGCAAATGCACTAAAGGTCATAAGTGTATTGAGAAGAAATTATTTTACATAGAGTATGAAGAAGATGAAGAAAAGGATCTAAAAACATCAAAGGAAGAGGATATACACTAGGACCCAACCCCATAGAAAAAAGAAATGAACCAGGCCATATCTTGTAAAGAATTGGCAAGAATTACCACTCCTCAAACTCTCAAGATAGAAGGACATATCAAGAATAAAAAGGTGCAAGAAGTGAAAGATCACATCGAGAAAGAGGAAATGAATCTAACCATATCTTGTAATTCATTAGTTGAAATTACCACCCCTCAAACTATCAAGATAAAAGGACATTTCAAGAAGAAAAATGTTCAAGAAGTGTAAGATCACATCGAGCATCACGAAATGAATCCAACCATATCTTGTAAAGGATTGGAAGAAATTACCACTCCTCAAACTCTAAAGATAGGACATATCAAGGAGAAAAAGGTTCAAGCAGTGAAAGATCACATCAAGCATCAACAACAAGTTCTCCAACTTTTAAAGGATAACGCCATTTCGATGCAAAATCAAACAAAACAACAGGTAGATCAACATCGTAGTGAAAAATGTTTTGATGTAGGTGATTGGGTATTTTTACTACTACATCTCAAGCAAGCTATTTATGAGAAGGAAATGTTGGCAACACTACATGCACTTAAAAAATGGTGACCTTACCGAATGGGAAGACTCTTCAAGGATGAGGATGTGGAAGCATTGTTTGGTGCTATTTCTATTATCCAACCAGATTGGATAAATGAAGCAAGGAATGAATGGAAGAAGGACGAAGAAGTATGACCACTTATTCAAAAGTTGCAGAAGATCCCAATTCAAACAATATTGCTAGAAATTGAAGAGGAAGGAAAAATCATATTGGAACCTGAAGCAGTCACAGAAACAAGAACCCGACAGCTACGAAATCGACCAATTTCAAAGTATATCATCAAGTGGAAGAACTTAACCGCTGAAGATTCCACATGGGAGGACAAGAATTTTATACAGAAGCATAAAGAACTACTCAAGCATTGAGGACAACGCTTTTTGAAGGAGAGGGGCATGTTAGGCCCCTATACTACTAGTGTAACCCCTTATTGTTATTAGTACAACCCACTTATTATATTGATGTACCCATTTAGTGCCCATATTGTTACTATTGTGCCCCATAGAAACCCACTATTGTTATTATTGTGCCCTTACATTATTATTGTTATGTTGGCTCTGATTATGTTATGACCCCTTAGACTCCTATATATAGAAAGGAGGTCTTTTCATTTGTATGATCCAAGAATTGTTCATTTATGTAATGTAAAGGAGGTTGCCCCCTCGAAGAGGCTGAATTCTAAGTCATTGATCTATCTTTTCTATCTTTTCTTGAGTTGGTTTCATAACATGGTCTCAATTGACTCCTAGGAGTACCCCACATACTTCCTTTTGCTTCAACCCAAAACCAAGTTTAATGGGTACCCTATCATTTTAAGGATACCTTGGTTAGCCATTACTGATGCTTAAATTAGTTGTAAGGTTGGGAACATGACTATTAAAAATAGGGATATCACAAAGCATCTTGTATTATACCCGCTTGCTCAAACTTTTGGTGAGCATGACTTACCATTATGGGCAGAGGAAGAAGAGGAGGAATTTTTTTATTAGTAACCCCTCTACCTATTTTTTACATTAGACACCACTCCAGGAAGTAGAAATTTAGATGAGGATGGCCTTATTGATGAGTTTTTGCAGAACTAACCTCCTACTTCCATGCCAGTTAATGAGTTAGTAGAAGAATCATTCAGAAAACCTACGAAAAATCCATGGGCTAAGCTATTCACTTATAATTTTGATAAAGATCATGCTAAGATTGTGGAAATCAGTCCATCCAAGGCTCTAAAAATAAATCCTTCCCTCTCAGTGGAGAAAGAAGAGAAAGTGTGCACTGTGTTAAGACATCACCTAGATGCTTTTGCTTGTGACTATAAGGAAATGAAAGGGGTGCATCCCTCAGTTTGTACCTATCACATATATATTAAAGAGGGATGTAAACTTGTGCACCAACCCCATAGGAGAATGAACCATGCCCTTAAAGGCATTGTGAAAGAAGAATTGCAAAAACCACTGGATGCAGGATTCATCTACCCCATTTTAGATAGTGAATGGGTGTTCCCTCTTTTCATAGTAGCCAAGAAGAATGGGAAGTGGAGGATCTGTACTGACTATTGGAAACTCAACAAGGCTACAAATAAAGATCATTTCCCCTTGCCTTTCATTAATCAAATTTTTAATGGTCTTGTAGGGAAGAATTTATTTTCATTCCTGGATGGATTTAGTTGGTATAATCAGATCCAGATCAACCCTGATGATTAGGATAAGACCACCTTCACATCTCGATGGGGGACCTTTGCCTCTAGAGTCCTTCTATTTCACCTATGCAATGCCCCCACTACCTTCCAGAGGGAAATTTTGAGCATTGTTACTGATCTTGTTCATGACATAATTGAAATCTATATGGATTACTTCACTCCTTATGGGAATGATTTCCAGGATGCCCTTTCCAATCTATGTAAAGTTTTAAATAAATGCATTGAAATGAATCTCTCACTAAGTCTCGAGAAATGTGATTTTTTTATGAATGCAGGGATTGTCCTAGGTGACTTCCTTTCTAAGGAACATATCCAAGTTGAACCTAACGAGATTTCCATTATCAGAAGGGTCCTTGGCCCTCAGAAATAGAAGGATGTGTTATGGCCACCAACAATCCCCCCTCCTTATTTAGTATTAGCAATAACACTATGTAAGTGGGGACCCTTAGTCAAAAAATTCAAAAAATCAATTAGTGCTCATATATGTCACTCCTAAAGAAATATCGCATCGCGCAAAGAATGATAGGGCATTTTCTTATGAGTCAAAATGATAAAATGCGAGATTGCGACGCGAAATCCATCGCATTACATGCATTAAGAAACACTCATGTTGGAAAACCTTAAAAATCGCCGATATGCGATATCGCATATCGCATCTCGCAAAATTGCATGGAGGACACATAACGATTAAATGATTAAGCGATCTGCGATCTTGCGATACTGCGATCTGCGATCCTTGCGATAGCGCGATCAAACATCCTTGCGATAGCGCGATCAAAGATCCTTGCGATATTGCGATCAAGCAACCTTGCGATAGAACAACACGATGAAATTGCGGTAATGCGATACAGCGAAATGCGATGCAGATCGCAGAAACATTCCATCGCAGATTTTCCTGGCTCAATATTCAAGAAAAAGTTTTCCATAAACCAAGAACTGGATACGCGCTTTAATGATAATTAATGAGTTATATGCCAGTTGTTAATAAAATATGGTTTTGTGTTGTTCGAAGAGCCAGTTCACGTAAGGTGGCGTGTTTTTGCATATCCATAGCATTTAAAGCTTTCCTGTCATTATTTATTATCTTTACTCTCTCCTCACTTATGAACTGTAGGAATGAAAAACAAAAGCTACACAAAGCAATGTGCAGGAAGCTGTGAGGAAAAAGGGTAGAGCTCCAATGTTCAAAGACAGAGAAAAGATGCCCTCATAAACAGATACCGCAAATAACAGAGCCGCAGATTCACAAAATGCTGCTGAGCCATCCATTACAGGTCTTTCATATACAACACTGATTAAATGGGTACTAAGCGATGCTGATATCAACAGACAGTTTAATGCTCAGGGTCAAGAGCTCACGAGGTCATTATTTTTACAAATTTTGAAGCTTTATACCCGATAAAGATGAAGAGGCACAAAAGGTGAAAAACACATCAGAGAAGCCCAGATCAAAGAACGGAGGCAGTCTCTAATGCGCGATTAGCGCCTAGCGCCAATCGCACATCGCTGAGAAAATTGCTCGAGAAGGAAAGCCTCTAACTGCTCAGTCACCTGTAAGCCCGAAAAATGCAAGAAAGCAATGGTAAAAAACAAACTAGAAACAGAAAGCTAAAGAAAAGGCAGAAGCAATCCAAAGGGTTAACCAAGTTGAACTGAGATTATTATTGGGCATACGCGGTAAAGCCACATAGTCAGAGGATGACTCTCGAGTATATCATCGATTTTGCTGAGAAGATGGTGCCAGCTCTTACCAATTCTGTTTGCTTAGCTCAACCAAAAGCGGAAGACAGTCAGCCGACTCTACCCAGGCAAATACTGAATGCTTGCAACGTTAAGGAGCAAATGCAGAAATAGTTAGATATTAGATTTAATTTTTAGAAATAGTTTTGTTTTATTTTTTCTTAGAAAAAGGGTGGTCATTTAAACCGTATCCTGAATCTGTGTAATTAAGTTATTTAGTTAGTAGTTTTTAAACCCTTATCATGCATTTAGAGAAGGGTCCAGAAATTTATCAAAAACTTGTCCTCATAACATGCACTTTTGCACCCTCAGAGGAGGTTTTGGTGAATGAATGGAACAATATTTGTTGATGTTTGCACTTGATATCTGCTACTGATGTTGTACTTCTGTACTCTTATTGGATGTTAGAGCAAATAGAGATAAATCATTGTCACTTGAAGCTCATGAGTAGGACTAGTCATAAATGGTACTTTTATCTCTTGACCATTTTTGCTTATGTGTTAAAGTGATATACAATTTTTAGTTGTTATGTATTATTGCATGAATGCCTGAGTTATCATTTGGCACTTTTGTATGGTGATAGCTATTTATTTATGCTTAATGTATGAATAACTCATTATGCGATATGTTTTTCACAATTGTTTCGTCTAACTTTTTATGCGAAGTGGTTCATCCTTATTGATTTATTTTCTCATAATAGCTGAATGATCTTTATTACCAGTTGTTATTTGAAGTATTTTTAGATCACATAATAGAAGAATTACATCCCGGGTTAGTATAGACTTAGATGTTGCTACTTATTAGATTACAATAACATAACATTAGATTAAATTTAGAATTAGAATATCTTAATTAGGAACTGTTAGATCAGGAACATCAAATTCTACACACACACACTCATAGATTGGGAAACTGGTCCCATATCCCCAGTTGGACCCACTATACCAAACGGATAAGGAGCTGCCAACCAAGGTCCGGACCGGGCGGGTATCCCCCTTGTTGTAGACCCGATTTCTGGGGCTTCAACATATTTGGCGCTAGAAGGAGGGCCTGAACTATGAATGGCAAGTAAATCTAAATCTGAATACCATTCTGAGAGTAAATCGCCCTCATCATCTCCCCCGACTTCTCCATTACACTTAAATCCAAAGTTAGAAGTCGCTCGAGTATCAATCGCTGCTACAAACCCTGACATTTCAGAACAATCTACCGTTGAACTTCCTGAAGTCGAATCTCTGATTCACAAACTTCAGCGATTTTCTATTTCTCCTCAAAGGTCTGATAAATCTCAAGGCAGCGTGACTTCACAATATAACCCTGCTCATCCCCTGACCAGGCTAAAGAGTGAAAAGTTTGGCGTTCAGCCAACCGAATTACCTCTTCCCACCAGGAAAAGAGCAAGGAAATCACCTAAAGAGTCTGACAGCGAGACTCTTTCGTCAGCATCATCCATTTCAACCTCTTCACCGCGAAGTCAACCATCCACTCCGCCACTTCAGATCATCGTCCATCCGTCCACTGGAACCCCCACAACTCTTCCTCAATCATCTACAATCGTAGTATCCTCATCTTCCCAGCCACAGGGATCATCTTCTGCACTTTCCTCTGTTAGTAGTACAACAATGGCCTAATCTCCATGGAATAACCCTGGGGCAGTCTTAATGCCTGCACCCTTGAGTCAAATACCGGCCCATCCTGAGAAATGGCTGCCTAAATCTAATCCTGAGGCAGGCATTCTAGCAGAAGAGCACATAAACAACTTTATGCTATCCATTAATCTCAATGGGGTTACTAATGAAGATGTTGTTGTTCAACTCTTTCCTTATACTCTGCAAGGAACAGCCGGATCATGGTATTTTTCATTACCCTCCAGATCTATCACTAGTTGGGATATCTTCCAGGAGCAATTCCTAACCAAGTTTGGTGATGACAGGTCTACGGCAACGTTAATCAACGACCTATCCAACCTTAGGGCCGAATCTAGAGAGCCTATCAAAGATTTCAATTTACGTTTCAATAAAATCCTAAACAAAATTCCTACTGCTTCCCAGCCCAGCGAAGAAGTACGAAGTGAATGGTATATCACCGCTCTACCATCCAACATAGAAATCTTTGTGGACAGGGCTAATAACACAACCTTAGCCGAAAACATGAAAGACGCAATAGCAGTAGGAAATGTATAATAGCCTTGGAAAATAAATCTGCGATAGAGGAACGTAAATCCAAGAAAGTCACCTTCAAGGAAGACTCCAAGAAGAAACAAGCAAAAGATCCATTCGATTTGGAAGGATTGCAGAAAGTTCTAAAGACCATGTCCAATGAAATGGTCGACATCAAAAAGCAAGTAGCAGAAACTTCTTCAAAAAAGCCCTACAGAGCTTTTAAAAGAGGCCCTTCAACGGATTCAAAGCCACCCAATGCTATTTCAAATGCTGAATTCGAAGAAGAGGAAGAGGAAATTGCCACTGAAGGGAAAACTGATGAAGAAGAAGTTGTGGAATGACGAGGAATGTGGGATTTCATCCTCCCACAAGAAGTAGATAAAGAAGTATTCCCAGTTAGCACACAAAGTAAAAATCAGCTTGATCCTCCCCAAACTATCCCTAAGCCAAAGAGCGCAAGCTCTGCAATAAAGGATAAAGTTGCAACAAAGAAAACGACATCTAAAGCGACTCAAACCAGCCCAGTCCAAACAGATGAATCAACTCCATCTAAAACACTGATCGTGTCGGATGAAATGGAGTACAATATTATAGAAGATATGAAAAAGACTAGGGCCAACATCACCCTTTACGAACTGAGCAAGTTAAAGCATCAACAGAAGATAATGATGAAAGAATTACATGTTGTGCCAGTTGCACCTTTGCCTACCACTGTACTTTCTCAAGCTTCTCATAACATGGGAAGACCTCCAACTAATGTGATCAATAAGATTGATCCAAATGACATCGCTCTAATTGGAGGAAGATCGAGATCTCATACTCCCCGTTTCTCCTTACTTATGAAATTTTCAATAAAAATGTGCACAATTGTTTGGTAGATTCTGGTGCTTCATCTAATATTTTACCAAAGTCCATATCTGCCAAGTTAAACGTTCAACCACAGAAATCCGCTGTGCGTATAATTCAACTAGATCGATCTTAAGTCGAAGTGATTGGAGAACTAAATCAAGTAACCATAAGGCTGTCATCCAACCCAAAGGTATGTCAAGTTATTGACATTTTAGTTGCTGATATTCCAGAATTTTATGGCTTAATTCTTAGCAGGGATTGGTCAAAAAAACTTCATGGATACTTCACAACTGATTGGTCACAAATGTGGCTGCCCTACAATGGTAAACCAAATCAGATAAAAGTTGAACGAGAACTACATCAGAAATACATAGTAACGGAGCTAGAGGGGGAAAATGAACCAGTAGCATTATTGGCAATTACTCGGTAGATTCTTTCCTCGGCAATTTCAATGCTCATGCGTCACCCTATTTAGAACACTCTGTTTTGTCCCAAGTTGAAAATTTTTCTCGAACTGATAGTTCGAAATGTATCAATTTTTTAGATAGTCCTATAAATAAATCTTTGTTTTGGAAATTATTTTTTGATGGTTCTAAATCTAACGAAGGAGCAGGAGCAGGATGCGTTCTAATTAGTCCAGAAGGAGATAAAATCATGCTAACATGCAGACTCGAATTTGATTTCACCAACAATACAACAAAATATGAGGCTTTGGTCCAAGGGTTGTACAAAGCAATTAGGTTAGACGTCAAGTACCTTCAAGTTTTCAGAGACTCTGAGATTGTGGTCAGACAGGTACGTAATACTATACATTGCTTATCAGGTCATTTAAAACATTATCAATCCTTAGTTCAAGATCTGATTGAGCATTTCATAGCATTTAATATCTCTTCAATTCCCAGACTCCAAAACGCAAGTGCAGACCTTTTGGCTAACATAGCTTCTAAGCTTATTCCTTCAGAAGATTTTAGTCCAGATAGATTCTCAATAGAATTAATCTTTAGACTATCCATTCCTGATAACATCACAAATTGGAGAGTATTCAATGACGATCATGATATTGTAAATTTCCTCACATCTGAAGGATCCTACTCCAATCAAATAATTGACGAAGACCAACATGATTGACAATTGCAACAAGATAGCACTAACAATGTTATACCTAAGTCGGTAGTCAAGTTAGAAGACTTGTACGATTTGAAGGATCGGTTTAAAAGGTCTACCAATTCAAAACTCCAAAGTTCAACCTTGAAATATGAATTAGTAAACCTAGGAACCGATGCCAAACCACAAAACATTAATTTAGGTCTCGGCCTAGCCCCTGAAGAAAAATTAGCGTATATTCGTCTTTTGAGACAGTATAAAAATGTTTTTGCCTGGAATTATGATGAGCTGAAAACATACGACACTTCCATCATCCAACATACTATTCCCATGATCGATAATGAAAAACCTATCCAACAAAAGCTGAGAAAGATCCATCCCAATTTAGAAAATCAGATAAAAATCGAGCTCAATAAGTTATTGAAACCCAGAATAATCTTTCCCGTCAGAAATTCTAAATGGGTCTCCAATATGGTACCTGTTAGAAAGAAAAACAGAGATATCAGGATTTGCAGTGACTTTCGAAAATTTAACAAGGACTGTCAAAAAGATAATTTTCCTTTACGACCTATGGAACAGATATTGCAGGCAGTGGCGGGCTAAGAATTAATGTCTTTCTTGGATGGATTTTCAGGATACAATCAAGTGTTGGTACATCCTGATGATCAATTGAAAACCACATTCAGAACTAAATGGGGCACATACACATATTGAAAGATGCCATTTGGTTTGATTAATGCTGGTGCCACATTTCAAAGAGCCATGGACATCACATTCAAAGGTTTAGTCAATAAATTTGTAGTAATTTATTTGGATGATATAACAGTGTATTCCAAGAAACGAAGCGACTATCTTAAAGACTTGAAACAAATCTTCCAACGGTGTTTAAGGTATGGAATTTCACTTAACCCAAAGAAATATTTTTTTGCATTAAGTGAAGGGAAACTTCTAGGATTCATAGTGTCAAAATCCAGTATTCACATCGATTCTGACAAAATCAAAGAGATTTCTGAAATATCCTTACCTCATAACAAAAAAGCCATGCAATCTTTCCTTGGTCAGACCAACTTTGTAAAGAGATTCGTTCCAAATTTTTCACGAATCGTCTCTCCTTTGCAAGCCATGATTAAAAATAACTCAAATTTTAAATGGGGCCAAGATGAACACGAAGCATTCAACCTGATCAAACAAGCTATTATTAATGCTCCATCGTTAGCAACTCCAAATTTTTTAGAGCCTTTTATTTTATATACATTTGCCTCAAATAGGTCATATGCTGCGATACTCACTCAAGCAAATCAAGAAAAAGCGGAAGCCCCAATTGCATTTTTCAGTTCAAATTTACAGGGCGCTGAATTAAATTATTCAGACGTGGAGAAATAGGCTTATACTGTTTTCAAAGCGGTCAAATACTTCAGACCTTTCTTACTCAAAACCCATACTAAAATTATAGTACTGTTTCCAGCGGTAAGGAATCTTCTAGTATAGAAGGATGTGGGTGAGAAAAGGGCCAATTGGGTTACTGCCTTACAGGAATATAACATTGAGATTAAACCAGCAAACATTGTAAGAGGCCAAGGCTTTTGCAAAATGCTGGCTGGAGGATCGCAAATTTCTGAAATTCCATCTGCAGACGTACAAATGTGCGAGGTAAGCCTAAATGATGCAGAGTCATTATATGCTGATATCATTTATTATCTTAAGAACGGGTATGCTCCTTCACACCTCGATCATACTAAGAAAAGAGCTCTAAGGTTGAAAGCCAAGCAATACCAGCTCATAAATGATATTCTTTTTAGAATAAATTATGATTCTGTTCTTCTTAGGTGTCTTGAGAAATCTGAAGCTGAAAAAGTTTTGCAGGAACTCCACGATGGGCCAGCAGGCGGACACTATGCTGGAGATGCTACTGCACATAAAATCTTGCGTGCAGGATATTAATGGCCCACGTTATTTAAAGACTCACACATTTACGTGAGGAAATGTCAAGTCTGCCAAACTACTGTTGGAAGACAAAAGAAGCCATCCTTGCTACTACAACTGGTTAACATTGAGCAACCTTTCAGTCAGTGGGGATTGGACATAATAGGTGAGATCGTTCCTCACTCTCCTAAGCAGCATAGATACATCCTCACAGTAATAGATTATTTTACTAAGTGGGTAGAAGCAGTTCCACTCAAGACAACTAATGCTGAAAATATCATTGAGTTCATAGATCAATTTATAATCACCAGGTTTGGATTGCCTTCCGCTTTAATGTTTGATAATGCATCATACTTTTCTGGGAATGCAATGACTGAATTTTCACTTAAAAGAGGATTCAAACTTAAATATTCGGCCAATTATTACCCACAAGGCAATGGGTTAGCTAAGTCCACAAATAAAAACCTAATCAGGATTATCAAAAGAACAGTTGACCAAAATCATAAAAATTGGCATAAGGCTTTCATATATGCTTTATGGGCAGACCGAATAACGCAAAAATCTTCTATCGGCACTTCTCCCTTTAATTTAGTTTATGGGAAAGAAGTGGTTCTTTTGACTCATTTGACAATTCCCTCTTTGTCTCTAGTTCAATACATTGATGAAGTACCCACTTCCTCCTTACAACTAAGACAAATGGAAATAATCAAATTAGAAGAACAACGAGAACAGGCTAAGAAAACACATGCTCATCATCAAGCACTAGTAAAATCCTCTTTTGATTCAAACATAATGACCAAAAAAGATTTTCAGATGGGAGACTTAGTTTTAAAATGGGACAAGGCTCATGAAGAGAAAGGCAAACATACAAAATTTCAAAGAATGTGGCTTGGTCCTTTTCAAATTGTAGAAGTCATAGGTCCATCAACGTTTGTGTTACAGGATTTAGCAGGTAAAAGAGACTCTTTGCCTGTTAACGGACAAATTCTCAAGAAATATTTTCCATAGAAGATTATTCTTCTATTTTTGTAGAGTAGTTATTTTTCTTTTCATAATAAAACCAGTTGTGAGTAGTTACATTAGGCATTTACGAAAAAGACACCAATTCTCTTTCAAATTTTGAACTTTTAGCTTGTATAAATAGCAAATCTTTTGGAAAATTGATCTTTATTATTGATAGATACAATTAAAGGCTCTAGCCTAGATATGATACTAGTTTCAACTTCAAAAAGTTTGATGAAAACAACCTTTAGCGAAGAAATTGTTTTATCTCAGTACAATCAAAGGTATCTCTGTAGAACAGTTGTTTCCAAAAACTCTATTATTGTCGTCCAGAGCTATCTTAAGGAAACAATCACTTCCTCCCTGCTAAGGAAATCACAACTTTAAGAGGAACAACCCGAGGATACACTTTATCTTGAAGAATAAGAGGTCTCATCACGAGTCGGCTTATCATAATCACAGATATTATAACTTGCTGACTTTGCCAATACTGTACACCACAATAGGGAAATGACTCAAGATTGTTGCAATCAAAAGACAAGGGGTCTCATCACGAGCCAGCCTGTTCAGCAAAGTTATAAATCAAGTGAATGACTGTGTCATAATTTGGCTACCAAACCAAGACATTGTTCTTTAAGAGTTAAAAATAAAATCAAAGCAATAAGTGTGGATATGGATTTTTCTTTGAAAGTTGTAGGCTGCCTTAAGTAGGATACAGGATCATTGCTGGGTAACAGGTAACCCTGTCGAGGCTATAAACGCCTGCTGGCAGCAGAGGCTCTACCTACGAAAAATGAGCATATTTAAAACTGGTTTACAGAAAAGACTTTGTTTTATCTTTACAAGACCAAGTAATGACTGATGTAAATACAAGGACTAGCCTGAGGAAGCAAATAATCAAAGTTGAAAACAGTTGAAACAAAATATCATTGACAGGTTAGAGCATAATGTACTTTATCTTTCCATAATAAAGTTTAATTTTCTGTTTTGGAAGTTTAGAAAATTCAATAGAAAAATAGAGATAACTGGTTCTTCCAAGTGAATCGCCAATTGTTGTGGCCACCAATAACCCCCCCTCCTTATTTAGTATTAGCAATAACACTATGTAAGTGGGGACCCTTAGTCAAAAAATTCAAAAAATCAATTAGTGCTCATATATGTCACTCCTAAAGAAATATCGCATCGCGCAAAGAATGATAGGGCATTTCCTTATGAGTCAAAATGATAAAATGCGAGATTGCGACGCGAACTCCATCGCATCGCATGTATTAAGAAACACTCACGTTGGAAAACCTTAAAAAAAATCGCCGATATGCGATATCGCATATCACATCTTGCAAAATTCCATGGAGGAAACATAACGATTAAACGATTAAGCGATCTGTGATCTTGCGATACTGAGATCTGCGATCCTTTCGATAGCGCGATCAAACATCCTTGCAATAGCGTGATCAAAGATCCTTGCGATATTGCGATCAAGCAACCTTGCGATAGAACAACAAGATGAAATTGCGGTAATGCGATACAGCGAAATGTGATATTGCGATGCAGATTGAAGAAACATTCCATTGCAGATTTTCCTGGCTCAATATTCAAGAAAAAGTTTTCCATAAACCAAGAACTGGATACGCGCTTTAATGATAATTAATGAGTTATATTCCAGTTTTTAATAAAATATGGTTTTGTGTTGTTCGAAGAGCCAGTTCACGTAAGGTGGCGTGTTTTTGCATATCCGTAGCGTTGAAAGCTTTCCTGTCATTATTTATTATCTTTACTCTCTCCTCACTTGTGAACTGCAGGAACGAAAAACAAAAGCTACACAAAGCAATGTGCAGGAAGCTGTGAGGAAAAAAGGTAGAGCTCCAATGTTCAAAGACAGAGAAAAGACGCCCTCATAAACAGATACCGCAAATAACAGAGCCGCAGATTCACAGAATGCTGCTGAGCCATCCATTACAGGTCTTTCATATACAACCATGATTAAATGGGTACTAAGCGATGCTGATATCAACAGGCAGTTTAATGCTCAAGGTCAAGAGCTCACGAGGTCATTATTTTTACAAATTTTGAAGCTTTATACCCGATAAAGATGAAGAGGTGCAAAAGGCGAAAAACACATCAGAGAAGCCCAGATCAAAGAACGGAGGCAGTTTCTGATGCGCGATTAGCGCCTAGCGCTAATCGCACATCGCTAAGAAAATTGCTCGAGAAGGAAAGCCTCTAACTGCTCAGTCATCTGTAAGCCCGAAAAATGCGAGAAAGCAATGGTAAAAAACAAACTGGACACAGAAAGCTAAAGAATAGGCAGAATCAATCCAAAGGGTTAACCAAGTTGAATTGAGATTATTACTAGGCATACGCGGTAAAGCCACATAGTCAGAGGATGAATCTTGAGTATATCATCGATTTTGATGAGAAGATGGTGCCAGCTCTTACCAATTCTGTTTGCTTAGCTCAACCAAAAGCGGAAGACAGTCATCCGACTCTACCCAAGAAAATACTGAATGCTTGCAACGTTAAGGAGCAAATGCAGAAATAGTTAGATATTAGATTTAATTTTTAGAAATAGTTTTGTTTTATTTTTGCTTAGAAAAAGGGTGGTCATTTAAACCGTATCCTGAATCTGTATAATTAAGTTATTTAGTTAGTAGTTTTTAAACCCTTCTCATGCATTTAGAGAAGGGTTCAGAAATTTATCAAAAACTTGTCCTTAGAACATGCACTTTTGCACCCTCAGAGGAGGTTTTGGTGAATGAATGGAACATGATTTGTTGATGTTTTCATTTGATATCTGCTACTGATGTTGCACTTCTGTACTCTTAGTGGATGTTAGAGCAAGGAGAGATAAATCATTGTCACTTGAAGCTCATGAGTAGGACTAGTCATAAATGGTACTTTTATCTCTTGACCATTTCTGCTTATGTGCTAAAGTGATATACAATTTTTAGTTGTTTATGTATTATTGCATGAATGCCTGAGTTATCATTTGGCACTTTTGTACGGTGATAGCTATTTATTTATGCTTAATGTATAAATAGCTCATTATGCGATATGTTTTTCACAATTGTTTCGTCTAACGTTTTATGCGAATTGGTTCATCCTTATTGATTTCTTTTCTCATAATAGCTGAATGATCTTTATTACCAGTTGTTATTTGAAATATTTTTAGATCGCATAATAGAAGAATTACATCCCAGGTTAGTATAGACTTAGATGTTGCTGCTTATTATATTACAATAGCATAACATTAGATTAAATTTAGAATTAGAATATCTTAATTAGGAACTGTTAGATCAGGAACATCAAATTCTAGACACACACACACTCATAGATTGGGAAACTGGTCCCATATCCCCAGTCGGACCCGCTATACCAAACGGATAAGGAGCTGCCAACCAAGGTCCGGACCGGGCGGGTATCCCCCTTGTTATAGACCCGATTTCCGGGGCTTCAACAGGATGTTAAAAGTTTCCTTAGATTAGCTGGATATTACAAAATATTCATTAAGGATTTTAGTAAGTTGGCTTCACCTTCATTTGCATTGTTAACTAAAGATTCAAATATTTATTGGACAGGTAAATGTCAATATGCATTTGAGGAGATGAAAGAAAAATTAACCACCATACCAATACTAAGAGGTCCCAATTGGGCATTGCCTTTCCAAATCCACATAGATGCATCAGACAAAGTTGTAGGAGCAAATTTGGGACAAGTGGAAGACAAGTTGCCCTATGCCATATATTTCATCAGTAATAACCTCTCCAAATCTTAACTTAATTACATAGTTACTAAAAAATAACTCTCATCTTTTGTGCACTCCTTAAACAAGTTTAGACATTATATCACTAGGTACCAAATATTTGTTCATATTGATCATGAAACCATTAAATATTTAATGAATAAACTTGATGCTAATGTTAGGATCATTAGATGGTTATTATTGTTGTAATAGTTTGATCTAACCATTATTGACAAACCAAGGAAGGAAAATATGGTTGCAAATTTCTTGTCTAGACTAACATTGCCCGCAGAAAATGAGGAAATGATAGATGACCAACTTCCGGATGATAACCTCTTTGTTATTTCACTATTGTCTCCTTGGTTTGCTGACATAGCAAATTTCTTGGTTGCTAGGAGATTCCATCCTAATCCATCCTCCAAGGAGAAGAGAAAGATTGTTAAATAAAGTGCCCCTTTCACCTGGAATGGGGGGAATCTCTTCAAATTGGAACCATCTCAAATCTTGAGGATATGTGTAAGGAAGGATGAGGTTTTCAACATCCTCTCAACATGCCATGTGTTGACAAATCTAGGGCAAGAATAGTTAAAATATTTCTTTGCTTGATAACTGCTTGTGATATACTTTTTCTTCTTAGCTTATAGTCTTTTCTTCGTTATTTTATTATTGTGTTCTTTTCATCAAGACAAGTGACATAGTATATAGGTTTTTAAGCCAGGGCCAAAACCTCTCACTCTTGAGAGGAAAACTTGATCAAAATTCTTCTTCTAGATCTTCAATTAATGAGTGCCAAGACCATGACAAAGACCCTTGACTCTGGTATCCTCCCAAGAACCTTGTCACTAACCTTGATGCTCTAACTGTTCCCTTTCTTGACTTTATTCTTGATCTCGAACTGCTCTCCTCGGCTCCTTCTAAGGAAACTTAGTCTCTATCCTTCACACTACTTATTCTCGATT